>JAKELP010000023.1:10000-12500 GCA_029929735.1 Mimosa pudica
CTAAACCCTAAACCCTAAACCCTAAACCCTAAACCCTAAACCCTAAACCCTAAACCCTAAACCCTAAACCCTAAACCCTAAACCCTAAACCCTAAACCCTAAACCCTAAACCCTAAACCCTAAACCCTAAACCCTAAACCCTAAACCCTAAACCCTAAACCCTAAACCCTAAACCCTAAACCCTAAACCCTAAACCCTAAACCCTAAACCCTAAACCCTAAACCCTAAACCCTAAACCCTAAACCCTAAACCCTAAACCCTAAACCCTAAACCCTAAACCCTAAACCCTAAACCCTAAACCCTAAACCCTAAACCCTAAACCCTAAACCCTAAACCCTAAACCCTAAACCCTAAACCCTAAACCCTAAACCCTAAACCCTAAACCCTAAACCCTAAACCCTAAACCCTAAACCCTAAACCCTAAACCCTAAACCCTAAACCCTAAACCCTAAACCCTAAACCCTAAACCCTAAACCCTAAACCCTAAACCCTAAACCCTAAACCCTAAACCCTAAACCCTAAACCCTAAACCCTAAACCCTAAACCCTAAACCCTAAACCCTAAACCCTAAACCCTAAACCCTAAACCCTAAACCCTAAACCCTAAACCCTAAACCCTAAACCCTAAACCCTAAACCCTAAACCCTAAACCCTAAACCCTAAACCCTAAACCCTAAACCCTAAACCCTAAACCCTAAACCCTAAACCCTAAACCCTAAACCCTAAACCCTAAACCCTAAACCCTAAACCCTAAACCCTAAACCCTAAACCCTAAACCCTAAACCCTAAACCCTAAACCCTAAACCCTAAACCCTAAACCCTAAACCCTAAACCCTAAACCCTAAACCCTAAACCCTAAACCCTAAACCCTAAACCCTAAACCCTAAACCCTAAACCCTAAACCCTAAACCCTAAACCCTAAACCCTAAACCCTAAACCCTAAACCCTAAACCCTAAACCCTAAACCCTAAACCCTAAACCCTAAACCCTAAACCCTAAACCCTAAACCCTAAACCCTAAACCCTAAACCCTAAACCCTAAACCCTAAACCCTAAACCCTAAACCCTAAACCCTAAACCCTAAACCCTAAACCCTAAACCCTAAACCCTAAACCCTAAACCCTAAACCCTAAACCCTAAACCCTAAACCCTAAACCCTAAACCCTAAACCCTAAACCCTAAACCCTAAACCCTAAACCCTAAACCCTAAACCCTAAACCCTAAACCCTAAACCCTAAACCCTAAACCCTAAACCCTAAACCCTAAACCCTAAACCCTAAACCCTAAACCCTAAACCCTAAACCCTAAACCCTAAACCCTAAACCCTAAACCCTAAACCCTAAACCCTAAACCCTAAACCCTAAACCCTAAACCCTAAACCCTAAACCCTAAACCCTAAACCCTAAACCCTAAACCCTAAACCCTAAACCCTAAACCCTAAACCCTAAACCCTAAACCCTAAACCCTAAACCCTAAACCCTAAACCCTAAACCCTAAACCCTAAACCCTAAACCCTAAACCCTAAACCCTAAACCCTAAACCCTAAACCCTAAACCCTAAACCCTAAACCCTAAACCCTAAACCCTAAACCCTAAACCCTAAACCCTAAACCCTAAACCCTAAACCCTAAACCCTAAACCCTAAACCCTAAACCCTAAACCCTAAACCCTAAACCCTAAACCCTAAACCCTAAACCCTAAACCCTAAACCCTAAACCCTAAACCCTAAACCCTAAACCCTAAACCCTAAACCCTAAACCCTAAACCCTAAACCCTAAACCCTAAACCCTAAACCCTAAACCCTAAACCCTAAACCCTAAACCCTAAACCCTAAACCCTAAACCCTAAACCCTAAACCCTAAACCCTAAACCCTAAACCCTAAACCCTAAACCCTAAACCCTAAACCCTAAACCCTAAACCCTAAACCCTAAACCCTAAACCCTAAACCCTAAACCCTAAACCCTAAACCCTAAACCCTAAACCCTAAACCCTAAACCCTAAACCCTAAACCCTAAACCCTAAACCCTAAACCCTAAACCCTAAACCCTAAACCCTAAACCCTAAACCCTAAACCCTAAACCCTAAACCCTAAACCCTAAACCCTAAACCCTAAACCCTAAACCCTAAACCCTAAACCCTAAACCCTAAACCCTAAACCCTAAACCCTAAACCCTAAACCCTAAACCCTAAACCCTAAACCCTAAACCCTAAACCCTAAACCCTAAACCCTAAACCCTAAACCCTAAACCCTAAACCCTAAACCCTAAACCCTAAACCCTAAACCCTAAACCCTAAACCCTAAACCCTAAACCCTAAACCCTAAACCCTAAACCCTAAACCCTAAACCCTAAACCCTAAACCCTAAACCCTAAACCCTAAACCCTAAACCCTAAACCCTAAACCCTAAACCCTAAACCCTAAACCCTAAACCCTAAACCCTAAACCCTAAACCCTAAACCCTAAACCCTAAACCCTAAACCCTAAACCCTAAACCCTAAACCC